>OY720046.1:6975805-7006505 GCA_963082485.1 Eudonia mercurella
TACAGACCCATATGCTGACAATAACAAGAATGCTTTGCATCGCAGATATTAACACCCGTATAAAAGTCATTACTTAGCAATTACTTAGTTCTTAGAAATGTCACTAACATCTAATTTCATTTTATATAAAAAACGTTTAAATTAGAATAGAAGTTTTCTTATTGAATTAAAAGTATTATTGTTATCAATTCATCAATTTTATATTTTTTTAGACAATACATACTATCACACGGAATTTAACCTCAATTCTAGCTTGTCACTATGAATTCTTTGAGTAACAACTAGATTGCTTGAGTAAAGATATTGGTGACTATTGCTTGGCTAAGAATTCTAGCTTTTGGCGTTTCTAACTTCATCGGTTTACTAAAGAATATGAAATTTTACTTAAGCAATTACTTTGTTTCAGTATGACCTTTTACTCGTTCATAAATACGGGGGTAAGCATTTCAGATATGACTGTGTTCTCATACTTCAAGTAACTTTCAATTGTTAATGTACAGACCTGCTTCTTAGCTGTCATCTCGTAAAATTTCTATGAACATCTTTGTGCTTAAATGTTACGTAAATAAGTCTTTATCTTTCATGTTTTGAGTAAAAACATGACAAATAAAAATGCATTTTTACATAACTCAATATATTTCATATAGTAACAACATCTTGCTTTGTCCATCCTTCTGCTAAATGTTCTCTCACTGCTTTGTCCAATGTTACCTTCAAAATGAAAAGAAAATAGATTTTAATGATCTCTGTGAAGTTAGTTAGTTTTAAATTAGCAGATATATAATTAAAGTGGGCAGGGCTAGTAATAATATGAACATCATTATTTTCTAGGATAATCCATGCTGATTCTTGTTACTGTTTATCTCTTTAGGGCTGATTTTTCAATCGTCAGTTAAAAGTTTACTCATTGAATAATTTTATTTTTAACATAATGACAGATTATCTTTAGAAAATATGTCACAATGACAATGTTATTCATCTCTTTAGGGCTGATTTTTCAATCGTCAGTTAAAAGTTTATTCATTGAATAATTTTATTTTTAACATAATGACAGATTCTCTTTAGAAAATATGTCACAATGACAATGTTATTCTTTAGTTAAGACTTATCTGAGGATTGCAAAATCGGGACTTAAAATTAGTCGGTAACCGAACAGATAGATGGTTTGGTTAAATGCGAGAAATCGTGGTTCAATTCCTATAGGTCCAGACTACTGATGATTTTTCCAGATGGGTTAACAGTACGTTAGTATATTAGAGTGAAAAATCTAACATTTATCTATACACTAACGTATTTCTGCCATGAAGAAAATACCCCGTAGTTCAAATCGGGCCAGAGACAAGAAAGTTGAAATTTATAAAAATCTGATTCTTGGTGGCTCGGAAAAAAAACACTTGTCCACTAGTAGGAAAGCACAGGCTAAGAGCCGATCAAAGTTATGGGGCGGGAGACTTCAAGCGATACTATGCGTTATCTAATAGAGATAAAGTTTAAATTTGTTTGACAGTGAAACTGCCGATCCGATCGCTGCCACTTCAGTGAGAAGTGATCCTAACAAAAAATATGTTGTGTGACAGATAAGTATGTTACCTCTATATCTCTGCAGCCCTGCATAGCTCTGCTCAGGACAACCTTGAAGTAGTCCATGTGCAGTCGATGCGACATTTCCAGTAAGGCCACGCTCCCTAGAAATAAACACGTGTGCAACAATAATGAAAAAGTTCTCAAGCAACAAACTAACTACCTCTTCGAAAGGTCAACCAAATTAAAAATATGTTTCACACGTGTGACGCGAAGATCTGATAACGCCAATACTGTCTATCCCACTAGTCCCATTGAGTTGTACCATCATGGGACAACTGGGACGATTTTGTCCCCAGTAGTCCCATGGGACAAGCGGCACACCCGCGGACGTCGTACCGCTTTGACAGTTTCCATCATTGAGTTAAACATAATATATCAATGGTTTCCATGACAACAAAACAAACAATTTTTTTTTGTTTGCACGAAATTGGCTGCGGTGGCAATACCTTCTATTTTTTTTTAAATATACGGGTAAGTACTTATGGTGCACTTCACCCGGAATCCACAACTAGAGAGGAACTGGCTATCTTATCTCTAGCTGCCGGAACACAACAATGCTACAAACATTGATGTTATGGCGACATATCGCACTTTCGATGCAACAAAGTCAGATGGCCATCTGTGACTGTGTTGCATTGAAAACTGCAAACCCTGTCTTTATTTGGGGAAACAGTAGAAACAGATTCAAAAACAATTAACAATGAATTTTATAAAGATTTTAACTCCATGTAATGATCCAGTAATAAGAAATATATGTAAAAAAATCTTAAAAGTGAGGACTTTGAGGACAACAACAGCTCATTTCGTAATTTTACAGGAGAGGTCCTGTAAAATTACAAAATGAGCTGTTGTGACTTTTTTGCACCGAAGTCAGTTAGATAATAGGTAATAGTTGTCATAGGTATGTAATGTAAATTAACGCATGTTAGGTTCCCATCTAGAAGATAACATTCTAATCTTATTTTAATGTTTTATGAAATTATGTCATTCTGATTGTTATCGGTTTTGTGAATTATCAGGCGGACAAACAAGCCCTATCACCAACCAAACCCGAGTACACAAACATGTACCCCAAATCGAACCCGAGACCTCTGGGTCTAAACCGGTGGCCTTAATCACTAGGCCACACAGGCGGTTAAATTCCAATAATTCTCATTTCTTTGTCGCACTCTTGTTGCTCAATAACGTACTAGATAACCCCTTGAGTGTCGATCGACCACCAGGTGGCCGATAACAATTAAAATTATATTGTGTCTAGTTAGGAGCTCGATGGCGCAGTGGTTAACGCGCCCGGTCTGCGAGTGCTGAGGTTAAGCAACTTTCGCAAAGGCCGGTCATTAGATGGGTGACCAAAAATTTATCATCTCGAGCTCCTCCGTGCTTCGGAAAGCACGTAAAGCCGTTGGTCTCGGCTGCAATAGCAGTCGTTAACAACCACCAATCCGCACTGGGCCCGCGTGGTGGTTTATGGCCCATTCTCCCTATCAGTCTATAGGGAAGGCTCGTGCCCCAGTAGTGGGGACATAAAATGAGCTAATGATGATGATGATGATGTGTCAAGTATTCGCGCGCTCGAGCTCTTAAAGGATCCGGAACAAAAATGCATTTCGAAAGTGATCCTGTTTGCTTTACCTTAACATTTAAATTCCGAATAACAAAATCTGAAAAAACATTGGATAGCATCACTTCTTACTGTGAACCTTGAATCCAATTCTAATTTATTTATTTTCCTTCACAAATTTGCTAAGCTAATTATGTCAATCATTATCATCATCATCATCATCATCAGCCTATAAACGTCCCACTGCTGGGCACAGGCCTCCCACATGATCAATAGTTGGGATCACGTGGGGATTTCGGGCCACAACTCACCACGCTGGCCCAATGCGGGTTGGTGGGTTATTATGTCAATATAACCATTGAAGTCTAAACGTGAAGGACTGGTGGAAATAGGTTTCAGAAGTGAAACCCGTTAACTATTAAGATTAATTAACGTTTTCAAAATATTTGTACTTAATGACAACTGTCATCGCCACAAACGTCATTGTGGCTCCGTGGCCCCAAAATCGCCTACCGTTTTTCAAGCGCTCATCGGGAATCTAGTACATCATGGATCGAAGGTCACGCCACATAAATATGACTTGCTTTCCCAGCACATATATTCCCTCTTTCAACAACGCGGATCGTTCGACGTATGAAGCAACAACAACAGTCTGCTCCAGTAGCTCTGTCTTCGCATCTGTAGTATTATTAAGGGGGTGCAGCGCGGAATTTGAAAATTTACGTGTTTTTAAGTCACTGGTGCTAGGCGCTGAATAGGTCTTATACCTACATTAAAAGGACTAGTGTAGGTTAGCTTGATCCTTTAACAAGGTCATGGTTGTCTTGGAATTTGAAATAAATACCCAAAAACTGCATAAACAATACGTAAAATAATGATATCTAAAAACTTATTTCTTCAGAAACTTTGTAAATATAGCACTGTTTGGGATTGGCTAATCTACATTGGTCTGGAATGTTCTAGCCACTAAACTCCAATTTCCGCTTTCACCCACCCTTTGATCGCCAATCATCTTCGCGTTACATCACGTGGGAATCGAACCGACACTGCCATTGGTAGCACTACATTGTCCCCAACCCCTCTCTCCTCGATTGATGTAATATGTAAATTAATTTTATGAATACACACTTTACGAATTTTAACAGACACGCATCTTTCATTTTACAATATCCCACAATTTATAAAATAATTAAATTCACAACGAAAGCAGTAGCTAAGCCACGATATATATTAAAGAAACCAAGTACCGGTGGTCGCAATTCGGTATATGTGGCCCTTCTTCGCCGAATAGCAAGATTAACGTCCTGTGGAGCGCATAGTCGTGGCTGCTGCTACTGAAATTAACTGGAAGACGAGCATATTTTGAAAGAAGTACCTGGAGGCTAAGCGCATACAGGGATCAAAGCTGGAGTGGCCTTTCATCAAACATACGCATCCTGGTGAGACCAACCATCCTTTCTGTTCCCCATCACCTCCTAGTTCTTTTTGTGATACCCGTGTCTAAACTGATTTCAGTGAGAAATACGCGCAGGAGCATATTGGATAGTTCGTGAGACGAATTTCCCAGCTTGTGACGTTGCTATCACTGCTGACGTGTAACGACAATTCAAATTGTAAGTACTCCTCTTTTCACTGACCACCAAAATGTCTACCGAAAGTGTTAAATCTCGTGATAAATCTCCCGCCTTACTAAATATTGATAGTGCAAATTCGAAGTCTCGCGATAGGTCGCCGGTTATCCAATGTGCAGATCCTATTTTAGTTCGCGACTTAGTCAAAAAACGTGGAGTCATTAAAGGCAGGCTAACTAAATTTTCTACTTACCTACTTTCACTAGAACAGAATGAAAACCTAATTTATTCCAATCGCGATCGCATCGATTTGAAATTACGCGTTAAAGGAGCTGCTAGTTTATATGCCGAGTTCAACGATATTCAAACTAAAATCGAAGAATGTGTATCCGAGAGCGAAATAATTGAACAGTTGAATAATAGAGAATCGTTCGAAAATTCCTATTATGGCACCTTGGCACATGCGGAGCACATTTTGAGTAGTTTTGAGGCTAGTGACAGTTCTGGTGACAAGCATTGCTGTAGTGAACAAGCACAATCTGTTAAACTGCCCACTATTTCACTACCTTCCTTTGACGGTTCCTATGAGCACTGGCTTGAGTTCAGAGACACGTTTATATCTTTGGTACATAGCTCCAAGCGTATCAGTAATATTCAAAAATATCACTATTTAAAATCTTCACTAAAGGGCAACGCGGAGCTGGTAGTTAACTCTGTAGAATTTTCTTCAGATAATTATAATGTCGCTTGGGAGTTGTTACTAAATCGGTATAACAATAATAAAATTTTAGTGCACAATCACGTTAAGGCGTTATTTTCAATTATTGCGTTGTCTAAAGAGTCACCCGCACATATTAGAAGGCTTATAGATACCATTTTAAAGAATTTACGCGCTTTGAAAATCCTAGGTGAGCCCACAGACTCCTGGGATACCCTCATTAATTATATTATAGTGTCAAAACTGGATAAAACGACTGAGCGCGAATGGGAGACCTACAAATGTATGTTAGTTCCGAGCGATAACAATTCTAAACGCATAATTAAGGTGGATGAATTAATCGGCTTTCTAAAGAACAGGGCGGATATGCTAGACACGTTGCAGCTTTCCCATAATAAAGGGTTCACTCCGCAAATTGAGACTAAAAAACAAAGTTCACATTCACATAACACGTCTCACTGCAACGTTTCTACTCATAAGCCGGCCGATCGTCAGAGTCGCTTCAAATTTTCGTGCTTTAAATGCAACGGTAATCATCCACTATATTCATGTCAAAGGTTCATTGAGAGTAATTTAGAATCAAAGTTAAAGTTAATACGCGAACACAAGTTATGTGAGAATTGTTTACGCTCGGGACACACACTCGATAGTTGTCGGTTTGGGCCTTGTAGGAAGTGCAACCGCAAACATAACTCATTAATACATAACGATAACCCGGATAGTTCGGTAGCACTTCATTCTAGTATCGCGACTGGGAGCTCCGCGGCGAGTGCAGACGCAGCGCCGCCGCTACCTGCAGGCGACCCCGCCTCCTCCGCCGCCCCGGGCTCGCTCCCTATTCAAGTAAACAAGGCACACATGCAAATTTGTTCCGCGCAGTCTATAGATGCACACACCGTTTTGTTGTCAACAGCTATCGTTGAAGTAGCCGATATTCACGGTGTTTATCACAAGGCTCGCGCGCTGCTTGACAATGGAAGTCAGCGGTGCTTCATAACGAAATCGTTTTGTAATTTAATTCAAATTCCTATAGTACAGTCCACTTACGAAGTTAGGGGTGTAGGTGATTCAGTTTTACAATGTTCGGAAACTTGTAGTATTGAAATAAAATCACGCGTCAATCACTACACCACGCACATTTGTTGCTTTGTTCTGTCTCAAATAACGTCTACTTTGCCAGCCTTATGTCAATCAAGCGCGCAGTTCAGTATTCCCGACAACATAACGCTGGCAGATCCGCATTTTCTAAATTCAGAAAGCGTAGATATTTTAATAGGTGCTGATAAGTTTTGGGATCTGTTAGGTGAAGGAATAATGCGTCTTCCCAACGGTCCTTACTTACAGAACACTAGATTAGGGTGGATTATTTCCGGACCCGTTGTTAATAAATATAATACACAAAATATAAAGCGCATTCAGTGTAATTATAGTAGTTCGGTTGACTCTCAACTTCGCTTGTTCTGGGAGCTCGAAGAACTGCCTAAGGCAAGGGATACGCGGACTGAGGAGGAGCGTTCATGCGAGGATCATTTCCTTCAGAACACAAAGCGCACTAGTGAAGGAAGGTTTAGTGTACGCATTCCATTTAGACAGTCACCCGATATTTTAGGCGAATCTTTTACGCAGGCCGAGCGCCGATTTTACGCTTTAGAGAAACGTCTCCAGCGCTCCCCTGATTATAAATTATTATACGCGAATTTTATGGAGGAATACCTGGACTTAGGTCATATGAGTCCGGTAACCACCTATGAGCATCCATGCTATTTCATGCCGCATCACGGCGTATTTAGAGAACATAGCTCCACAACTAAGCTGCGTGTGGTCTTCGATGCCAGCGCACCATCAACCTCCGGCAAGTCACTTAACGATTTACAATTAGTCGGGCCGCCTATACAGGGCGACTTAATTTCCATCCTTCTCCGTTTTAGACAGCATAAATTCGTTGTGTGCGCTGATGTCGAGAAAATGTTTCGAAATTGTCTGGTGGACGAAGACCAACGTAGGCTACAAATGATTTTGTGGCGCGATGACCCATTGCAACCTTTAGGTATCTTTAAATTAAATACCGTCACGTACGGAACCGCTTCCGCGCCATTTCTCAGTGTCAGGTGCTTAAAGCAGTTAGGTATTGAGTCACCAGATCCCGACGTTCAAAGGTCAATTAGAGAAGACTTTTATGTAGACGATTATTTGGGCGGCGGCAATGACATCTCTTATTTATTACAATTATGCGAAAAATTAAAAAAAACGCTTCAGTCAGGTGGTTTTCCACTTCGAAAATGGATATGTAATTTTCCATGTGACTTTGACGATTGTTTGTTGAGCCAATCTAAAGAAATTAAATCAAACGAGAACATTAATGCCAAAACATTGGGTTTAGGTTGGAACAATTTAAACGATACCTTCCATTTCAATACGCAGTTTCAAAGGGATGATAAGCCAGTCACTAAAAGATCTATTCTATCAAATATTTCGCAAATCTTTGATCCACTTGGTTTGTTGAGCCCTGCAATCGTTATCGCAAAAATATTACTGCAGCAATTGTGGCTGCTTAAGAACGGTTGGGATGACGTAGTCCCGCCTAGCGTCGCGCGAACGTGGAACCGGTTTGTTATTTCGTTGCAAGCGCTCAGTACGATTCGAGTCCCGCGCCATGCTATAGGCAGCGAACCTATGTCTATTGAGCTTCATGTTTTTAGCGATGCGTCGCAGAGCGCGTACGGCGCGTGTATTTATATTCGCAGTATGAATAAAGACCAAACTATAACAGTTAGATTGCTTTTTTCTAAGGCTAAGGTCGCCCCATTAAAACCGGTCAGCATACCAAGGCTCGAACTGTGTGGTGCTTTACTCGGTGCTAAGCTGTTAGATAAAGTGCGGAGTTCACTTAATTGTACGATTAATAATACCGTTTTTTGGACTGACTCGACCATAGTCTTAGGCTGGCTGCGCATGGCGCCGAATAAATTAAAAACTTTTGTCCAAAATAGATCGGTTGAGATTCATGAACTAGCAAACGATGTTATTTGGCGTCACGTCCGTAGCAAGGATAATCCAGCTGATCTGGCTTCTCGTGGTTGTAGTTTAGATGAACTTTCGTCTTCTACTTTATGGTGGGAGGGTCCAGATTTTTTACGAAGCCCTAGTTTCTCACTAGCCGATCATACTGTTCCGGATACTGATGAGGACCTTCCTGAAATTAGATCGCCTATTTCGTCTTTCGTAACACGAGACTCGTCAGGCACAACGCTGTTCGCGTTTAAGCGTTTTTCACAGTTTAACCGTATGAGGCGTGCTGTAGCATTTGTGTTGCGTTATAAACAATGCTCGCAATAAAAATAACCGACGGACAGGCGTCATTAGTGTTGACGAGTTAAACAAATCGGAAAAAACATTGATTTGTTGGTCCCAGTTGGAAAGTTTTCCTACTGAATATTCTCTTTTACTTAATGGATTTCAAATAAAGCGTAAAAATAATTTAAGTAAATTAAATTTGTTTATAGATAGTGATAAGATAATACGTGTGGGTGGCCGTTTAGGAAATTCAAGCCAATTTTGTTACAATAAAATGCACCCGATCTTGTTAGGTAGTAAACATTATTTTACGCGGTTGTTGTTTCGCAGTGAGCACCTGCGGCTTCTCCACGCTGGACCCCAGGCATTATTATATAATTTACGCGAAACCTGGTGGCCTCTTGGTGGCAGAAGTTTAGTAAGACAAGTTGTTGTAGATTGTGTAACGTGTAAACGTATGAAGGGTAAGACATTGACGCCCCCTATGGGCAACTTGCCTAAAGAAAGAATCTCGCCAAGTTTTCCATTCATACGATGCGGAGTGGATTACTGTGGGCCAGTGCTCATACTTAACCGTAAGGGAAAGGGGGCTAGGACTTTAAAGGCATACATATGCTTGTTTGTGTGCTTCGTGACGCGTGCAGTTCATTTGGAGTTAGTCACAGATCTCACTACTGAGGCATATTCACTAGCGCTCAATAGATTTATTTCGCGGCGCGGCAAACCATTAGAAATATTTTCGGATAATGGTCGTAACTTTGTAGGCTTAATGAATAGCCTCTCAGATTTTTTACACAGATGTGACTCGAATATAATAGAATATGCCGCTAGTCAACAAATCAAATTTTCATTTATTCCCCCTTATTCACCCCATTTTGGAGGTCTGTGGGAGGCAGGAGTTAAATCTTGCAAATATCATCTACGTCGGGTTGTAGGCAATGCGCATCTCACTTTTGAGGAGTTTAGTACAGTGTTATCACAAATCAAAGCTGTCCTTAACTCCAGACCGCTTTCTCCGCTTTCCCCAGATCCTAAAGACCTCTCTCCTCTGACTCCAGCTCACTTTCTGGTTGGTCGGCCACTGACTGCGCCAGTTTGCGACGATCTCAGCGACGTTCCTGCGCATCGCCTAAAGCGTCATCAGATGGTGGAGCAAATACGCCAGCATTTTTGGACCCGTTGGTCCAAAGAATATGTGTCTGAGTTGCAGGTGCGGACTAAGTGGACCGATAACAAATCACAACTGAAGATCAACACCCTTGTACTACTCAAGGACAATAACCTGCCGCCTTTGAAGTGGAGCTTGGGACGAGTAGTCAGAACCATCCCGGGCAAGGACGGCATTGCAAGAGTGGCAGATATACAAACCAATTCGGGCGTTGTTCGACGTGCCTACGCCAAGATCTGCCCTCTCTTACACGACGAGGAGTCTCCGAGTCATCAGGAGCATTGAAAGCAACCGCTTCCAAGGCCGGGGGCATGTTTGGGATTGGCTAATCTACATTGGTCTGGAATGTTCTAGCCACTAAACTCCAATTTCCGCTTTCACCCACCCTTTGATCGCCAATCATCTTCGCGTTACATCACGTGGGAATCGAACCGACACTGCCATTGGTAGCACTACATTGTCCCCAACCCCTCTCTCCTCGATTGATGTAATATGTAAATTAATTTTATGAATACACACTTTACGAATTTTAACAGACACGCATCTTTCATTTTACAATATCCCACAATTTATAAAATAATTAAATTCACAACGAAAGCAGTAGCTAAGCCACGATATATATTAAAGAAACCAAGTACCGGTGGTCGCAATTCGGTATAAGCACAAATGAAACAATGATCCGACATCAAAATGTTTGTATTGATATTCCGCAGGGCACTGTTGTCTTATTTTTCAATTAAAAAACATGAATATGAAAATATTAAGACTTTTATTATTTTTTACCCAAACGCCTATGATTTTACGAAAGTAAACATTGCTCTAATTAAATCACCAGCCTACTCTGTACAGATATTAGTGTGCGTGCGTATTCGTAGTCGTGCGCCGTTGTCACACCACTGCCACGCGCCGCTCGATCGCTATCATAAAGAAACTTGAAACTCGTAATTTTGCGTCCGCGCTGCACCCCCTTAATAATTTAATCTAGTAGCAACGTCTCAGTGGCAGAGCGGCAAAGCGCTAGGCCCTATAGGTCCCGGGTTCAATTCCCAGGTCGGGCAAAGTGTGTTTCGGACTTTTGGATGCATATCCAGGATTTGTGATCCCACATTTGGTAAGCATGGTGATTAAGTCATTATATAGCCACCAATTGTAGTGATGACTTCATTTTCATTTCATTTTCATTAAATCTAATAACTTGGACTAACATCATTTTAATTTGCTATTGTTAATATTAGTTTTTAACATATTGTATTTATAATTTAAACATACTGGCGTTTTGGGCAACTGTAAGTCGGTATGTATTTAAATGTATGAATAAATGAATAAAAATGAATTTCAATGCTTTTTAGTTTAGTAAGTTTACACTAACGTTTTCAGCCTTGTGTGTTATCATAAATAAATAAGTAAATTAGAGAAACTAAGGTCTAGACACGAGATAGAACCACGTAATAAACTATTTTATACTGACTGTTTGTTTCTGAAATAAATACATAAATAAATAAATGACGGAGGCCTTTGCCTAGCAGTGTGTCAGTTATAGACTATTTAGTTTAGTTTACTTTAATCAGTACTAATATTGGTCTAAGTAAATAGTCTGACAATAATACCTGTGTTGGGCAAACTAGCCACAGTCAACACCACCCCACCAGCTGCCTCCTCCACATGCCCTACGTCCACTAGCGGCTCGGGCTCCGCCCCAGTCCACGCCATGGAGGCCGAGCAGGCGCAGGCGTATGCCCTCAGCGGGATACCTGCGTCGATGAGGGCTAAAGTGGCAGCGTTCACTCCTGCGCAGTACGCGCCACCGTCGGCCTGTGGAATCAACAATGGATGGTACAGCTTTTAAAGCAGTATTGCAGCTGTGAAAACGAGACATACGCTTGTATACACCGAGAGATTTTAGTGGTTGTTTTCCCGCAGGTGGGTAGATCAGACCATGAAACTGAACAACTTTCCCCAAGAAACCTAGGTCAAAAAACGAGATAATTTTTTCACCTTTCCATACAAACCATGCTCGGTCAATAGAGGCTTTGTATAGAAAAGTGAAAAAATTATCTCGTTTTTTGACCTATGTTTTTAGGGGAAAGTTGTTCAGTTTCATGGTCTGATCTACCCACCTGCGGGAAAACAACCACTAAAATCTCTCGGTGTATACGCCGCACTACACGCACAACTATAGCTAGACCGCTTAACCACAGATTAAAGTAGTGAGTCCTCGCCTGCGGTATGTACGCGGGGCGGGAGGTACGTAGGGCCTCTGCGACGAACACGAGCGACTTGCGACGCGACAAACGGATTTCTAGTTTATTGCGCGCTATACAACGATAGTCATAGTCAACGGTTATAGAAATAACGCAATAAACTGATTTGAAATGAAATGAATGAACGTTGATTAATTAGGTAGGTACCTATATTTATAATTGCTTATCTTCAGATGAATCTTGTTAAAATTAATCACGTGTGTATACGCTTTACCGCTCGACCACGACTACTGACGTCTTGCGACGCGGCAATCGGATTTCTAGTTAATTGCGTTTTTTCTATCACTGCTGACTATGAATGCCGTAGTATAACGCGTAATAAACTAGAAATCTGTTTGCCGCGTCGCAAAACGCTCGTACTCATGGCAGAGGCCTTACGTACTTCCCGCCCCGCGTACCTACCGCAGGCGAGGACTCAGTCACGGTAATAATATCTACAGTATTGTAACTCGGGCCTATCTTTGAAATAAATGCCTACAGCCGCGCGGTACGTAAACACGCGATAGGGCTGGGCGTAGGTATATTTTCTTTGGCTGGGCTGCCCACCAGTAGTATTTTAATTACATCTGCCTACTTTGAGTTTCTATCTAGTTTTCTGAATGTATTTTGTGATTGTAAATATGATCCTCCTTATTCCTGAAAACTATTAAGCATTATTTCGTTAAATATTGTTTTGTCAACGTCACATAAACGTAATTTGGATTTGAGAAAAAGAGACAAAACAATGATGATTAACTAAATAAATGAATAAGGGGGTATATTTTTTATGTAAACAAATAAAATACGTTGTGAATGAAAGAGGAAGTGTTCTATAAAAAAATGTTAATTTTTGATTAGTTTAAAAAATTTTAATCAATCAATCATTTAATTCAATAATGTTTCTAAAAACCTACAACCCGGAGGTTTTAACATGAGCGTATCTACCGTATCATAAACGAACCGCCTATAACTAGCCGTTCACTCGTGTATCACTTTCCTTTACCCTGTAATCCAGGCATTTTTTCGGAGGAAAAAACGAAATACCTATCCATTAAAAAAGACACAAATTACGTACCTAGTAAGTACATAAATTTTATAGTCTTACTTAAGTACCTTTCGGAGTTTCCAGGTAATCTAAAAATTTATATCTTGGTGCGTTATTGACGAATTCATGCAACCAAAAACAGCACAATATATTCTACTATTGATCCTTGCCATACAATATTTTAATCAGAACAATCGCACGCTTACTGTTTAAAAAACAACACACCATCCGTTCGTCACTGCGGCACATTTGCGACCTGTTGCATGCCGAGATCCGAGCGCGTAGGTATTATAGCTCGCGCTTCGTCCGTTTGTAAGAAGTTACAATACTGTAGATATTATTACCGTGACTCAGTTAACTTTAAGACACAAAATAAAGAGACTGCAGAAAGTAAGCTTCATACAAACGCGCTCGAACAGCGCACATCGTCGTTCTAGATGTGACCCCTCGTAATTAGCATTTCTGTAACATTACCTGTAACACTTCTACGTAGATGTCGATCTGCGAGCGCGGGTAAAGCTCGGTCTTGATGGCGGCCGTCAGCGCCTGCCGCAGGTGCAGCGACATCTCCTGCGACTTGCGGTCACCTCGGGGACGGTTCTTCCTCTCACCTAAAATAGGTTTTTGACCCATTTAGTCCGACCAGGGGTTTGTGTGTTGTTGTAAATGAAACTCTAAAAGTATTATATTAGGGTATTTCTATATAATACTTATAGGGGTGTTACAACACCCTGCCGGACCAAGTGGGTCAGGAGCACTTATACATTTTGATATATCTTCTACAAACTTTGTAGGTCTAATTTTTTCAAACCAATCAGAAAATTTTAATTCAATCCAAATATATTAATATTTCTTTTATAATTATTGCAGCAAATGACTCCACTCTACCTGATGTTAAGTGAGAAATGGAGTCCAGATGTGACAACTAGTGCAGAGTGAAAACAATGCAGCATCAGTCACCCTGACAGCTTACAAGGTGCCTCTTCACCACTCGTTTGAAGGACCCCATTGCAAGGAGGGAGGGGAAAAGTGTGCTGGTAGACTATACCACCGGAAGTGCAACAAAAAATGAGTCATCAATATCTTTGCATAAAATTTAATGTTAAAAAAAGTGTTCTATAATTAATAATAAACAGTCAACAGCTCTGTATTTCCCTTGTGCATAAAAAGATTTATTATTTATTTAGTTGATTCTCCCTTAACCTGTCGTCTGCTGTGAATATAGACAATAGAATTTCAATTTTTTGTGGGACAGGTAGGCTACTCTTGACGCAAACTCAATCTCAATACAATTTCAATGGGATTAATATTTATCGATATTGGGATAGGGTTGTCATCCGTCCTTGGATTTGTCATAGTTTAGAGGGCGTCCGGGGAGCGTCCGGGCGGGGTTTCATTTGTAGCCCGGGTTTTAAAAATTGAAAGTCTAATCACTGGCACTGCATTAGTGATGGGGACTCGAATCGAAAATTGAAACTCGAATCAATTCGAATTCGAGTTTCATTTAAACCTGTTGACATGTCCGGGTTCTGGGCTCCAAAATCCGGGATTTTCACGCGTCTTGTCCTGGTTGTCAAATTTTAGAGATGGCAACCCTATATTAGGATAAGTTTCGCAATTTTGGAACGAGATGGGCTCGATAATAATTTGTTCACTCAATTTCCACACAATTTAATTCCAATGTGACGCTATTATCGCTTTTAAGAGTGCCATTTGAATTTTTTAGATTTGTGATTGGAAATTGATTATTGCAATTGTGTTTTAAGAGTAACCCTACAGATTTGGTACTAAGCAGACAAAAGGTTAATGGGAAGACCCCTTCTTAGTGTCCTATCTAATTTTATTCCAAATTGTAGTACACACATAATATTAAGAAATCAATTTGTAAATCTTCCTTTCCAGCAATATAATTGCATTGGAATTCTTGCTTAAGAGATCTTTATAATAATAATGAATAAGAGTCACATACCAGTTGAAAAAGTAGCCATGCTGTATTGACAATTAACTACAACTCCCTCTGTAGTGCTTTTTGATTTGGAGGCCTGGAATATTTATGATAAACATTGTCAAAAACAGTAGAAGAGGATACAACGTAATACATAATACATTCAAGAGTTTAACATGAAGTCCAGTGTTTTAACATTGATAAGATGAAGCAGTAAGCAGCTAAAACTAAAACAAAAAAAAACCAATATCGCTTTTCCTTATGTTATAAATGAGTTATAAATGCCATCTTAGTATGAATTTTCCTCTCTTTCGAATGCACTTACTCCCATGTCTCTATTATGAGTTTTATAGTCGCTTATGCCCTAGGTGATAGCTCTTCATTTGAATTTTCATTTGATGTAAGCAACAACATTTGGGGTCTTTTTATTTAGTATGGCACTTATGCCTGTTTAAAATCTGTTTAATTTATGATTCTTGGTTGGTTATGTCTTTTTACTTTGAATCGACACAGACTTTTAGGGAGTTTATGCCTTTCTACTCCATTCAACTTTGTGAGTTGTGGAGCTAATGCTTGCAAATGCAAAGGTAGAAATGCAAAGCCTCATCTCAAATACAGAGAAACTGGCTATCTTCCTAATTCTCTATTTTTTGGAACACAAAAACTCTGTTAACATTAATATTATGGTGTTAGAATTAAATAAGTTGATGGTAGCAAACTAAGTGGACTTAAAATAAGCCCTACCATCAATCAAACCGAGTACTACAATATATACCCGCCGATGGGAATTGAACCCGGAACCTCTGGGTCTTAGACCGGTGATGTAACTTAGAGCGGCTAAAAACTTTTGGTCTCCTTGTAGGTTATAACAACAAAAATTACTTCAAATTGTTAACTTCTCACTTGATGGGGGCCATATACAGCAGCCAGAACCTTCGTATTTCCTTGCTCCAGGTAAGCACTGCCATCGGGCTGCGTAAATACTCCAAGTTTACATCGTATTCGTCGCAATTCATTGGGTCTTCGACCGTCCAGACGCAAGCCTTGGTTTGACAATAAATCCGGTCCCGGCATTATCGTTTAAAATTAAAGTTAGTTTATGAAACGACACTATAAATCTATATATATATAATCTAACAGGAATACAAACAAAACTTTCAATAAGCCAGCCACTGAAATTCACAGACCTATCACAATATTACTTTATGTATCACAACATAAGCTGAATTTTAAGGTTATGTTATGATATTTTTTTTATCAAACGGTCCACAACACGCTCACAAGTTTACAACATTCAATAGTTATTATGTTTTAAGACACATATTTGTGCTAGTTTATTTCAATATTTCAAATTTAATGCTGAATAAAAGTGATACTAAGAATGCCATAAGTTATCTGTAATTTTACTATTAAAACAATGTAATGTATACCGAAGATTTTATTATCTGGAATTGAAAATATTTTGGGTCCTTGGGTTCAGATTCGGACCACACAGCATCATGTCATAAAAGAGAAGGCCAAAGAAAATAACATAACTCATACAGCCAAATTCTACGTAATTTAAATCATTAATAATTAATAATTAAAAACTATTTGATAGTAATACATATAGTCATAAAATAACATTAATTGTGTCTTTATTATAATTTTAAAACATTTTATTAAACTCTTTAGTTAGGCCATAGACCTAAACAGCTTTTATAAATCTTGGTCACAGACAGAAGTCAGTTCAGATTCAGAATGCTATTAACTTGTCTCTGCTTTTGTCGTCCATACTTTTTCGGGAATGTTGATGTTCGTCAATTTCAGATTTTGTGAATAAATTGTTTACAAATAACTAATAAAAACGGTAAAAACACTTGACATATGCCTCATTCCTATTGCTGAAAGTTTTGTTTAAAATGTCATTATTAGACAGTTTGTTGTTATTGTGCCCATTGTCTTGTCGCTGTATTCTGTAACCCGGTGATGCATGCGTGTTCATTAATCTCTTTCAATAAAATCAATTGCTGAGTGCAATCTCTCATAGCTCTACATTATGAATAATAAATAAGTGACTTAAGTTTCTCAAGAAAACCCACACAGTTTATACTAATGTTAGTTGTGCAGTGGTTGATTGGATACCTATTTCTTTTATTAGATACCTAGGTATTGATTTTTGGTGTACAAGATTCATCGTTAATTTACCTGTTACAGTGTGACTAATTAAAATGGACGTGGATGACTCTGCGGTTGACCTTAGCGTCAGGTAAAGTTCACATCAAGTTTTTGTTTACTAATATTGTGTATTAGTGTTTGTTTATGCTAAGTTTTAGTGGATTTTTGTAATAAATTATGTAATTTATACACCTGTAGGTCTCTGCCTCCCGAGCTGAGTGAACTGAGAGCTTTGACAGCCAGTGGATTGACTATAACACCAGCTCAACCACCACCACATGTAAGTAAAGATTTATAAATTAATTGTATAACAACTTGATTATTTCTAATGTACAAATGATTTGTCCATGCCTCTCATAGATTGACAGAGTAAGTACAAATGTATTAAATAATTATTTTAAAATGAATTAAATAAAAATTTTCAGTTTAATTTATAACGTGGGCGTCATATGGCTGACGATGATGATGATGATGATGACTGTATGACTTGTTTGACTGGTATTGTTTTTGAATTATTTTACATGGTTAATTTATTTATACATATATTACAAGACTCTTTTGTAATTACTCGGATGTATATATGTATGAACATGTACATGAGTACACATCCGGGTACAGTACCTACATAAAGAGCATTATTCTTGCTTTACCTTTTTTTAAACTTATTTCTATATCATTCTAGACAGAAGAGATAAACAACTTATTAATATAAAAAGCAGTTAAACTATTTTGATTTAAAATTTCAAGTGACTTAATTTTCTTTAAATAATCTTTTCAAATTTGTTACTAGAGAAAAGATTATAAAGCAAGTCTATAAAAAATTTCATAATTATTCAAACTGTGCATGTTTGACATTATATTGTCTTACCAGGGAACAAGTGGTAGGAGAGTCCTGAGACCTCGGTCGGAACAGCGTAGCTATGCGGAAAGTCCAGACATTGTTTTATTACCAGCAGCACCGCCTCTACGAAAACCAACAGTGCCTGCTCCTGCTATTTTTACAGGTAATTTAAGAAAACTTTTAGTATTTTTATTTCAACCTTCACAGTTGGCTATAATTGACAAACGATAGAGTACCCTGCACGCCGACAATGGAAAAGATCGACAATACAAAAACACTAAATAAAAATATTTGCAAATTTTGGAATCCCTACTCCTGTTGCAAGTTTTTACTCTGAATTGAATGTTTGGCGTACAGGACACAGCAAAGCATTAATGTTGTGGTATCAAAAAGTTACAACAAATAGCAATTATGGCTTAATACTGTTTTGTTAAGTAGTAATAAATTATGTGTAATTTTAGGTAAGACAAGTATAAATTACTTATAAAATCAATTGCAACCTTTTTACTTACTTTTAAGTGGTATTAAAATATATGGTAATAATACAGTGCTTTAGCACATTGATTATAGATATAGTTGTTTATTATGTTTTTAATTCTGTGTAAGTAATTTGTCATTGCTCTCTTTAATTATATTTTTCAAAGATCAGTTTAAGTAGGTAATAAATTTGTGTCTATGCCAAAATAAACTTTGTAAAGATTGTATGCCAATATACTTCGTTACTATCAATTTTCCTGTATTTGTCATAAGTATAACATACAAACATGTCGGTTTCAATTCATTTACTTTATATGAAAATTTAAACAATAATTTTCAAAAACAATTCATATCTTTTAACAAGTAAGTACTTTTGCCAGTTTTGATGTCAAAACAATTACGACTAAAAGTACACACGCCAGCACGTCAGACTATTGTTTATTATTTGTTATTATTTTTATATATTGACCACAAACTGACATGTTTCCTCAATATACTTTGAACTTTACATATATGGCATAAAGTTGAACATTTATTGAAGAAATTTGAGTTATGGATAGATTGATGTGCAAGCATCTGTACCATATTTATTAGCATCACAAAATACCACACTTTTACTTACTAATCACAAGGACTGTAGTAGGAGTAAGTAGTTAAAGCTTAGTAACTTGAAATTTTGTAATAAGGTTCATTATAATTAGTGATCGAATAATCGGATGCATATTTACCTAAAGTTAATTTTAGGCTAGGAAATTATGGAAATGGCTTCTTAAAACATGTTTTTTTTTGGTTTTTTTTTTTAATATAAGGAGGTTATTATTTCTAGAGATTTTTTCGTTAAAAAAGTGCATTCCATATTAGCCAACACTTGAACATAAGTAAATATACCTACACCCGATTTGATTTTATAATCAAAACACTTTTGTTGATTTCAAAATCCCGGGTTTTTTTTTAGATACAAAAGTGCATTCCATAACAACACCTCAACTTTATGTAAATATGCATCCGATTATCCGATCACTAATTATAATGGACATGCGGAAAATGATAAAAATATATATATATAGTGACTTGCAAAAACAGGATGTTATATGTGTGTTCCACAGTAGTGTTTAGAAGTTTTCATCACATAATTACCCATACCTTGTGTTTGTGTTCCCCAGCTAAAAGACAGCCCACACCAGGCCACAAATCTACCCCCATCTGGGCAGATTCCTCCACCGCTAGTTCCAACCAGAACATCTCTAACGATGTAGTCAGACAGTTGAAAGGTGCTGGAAGTTTATAAGACGCTGTTGATGCTACTATCTCACTTGGCTTGCAATAAATATACAGAAACATGCTAGCGATAGCAATGCTTCTGATATATGTAATGAACTAATAGGCTTTGGTTTCTTCTATACTCCATTATAAACATCTATACTAGCGCAATAACAGCACGATTAGAAGCAAATTTGTGTAGCAAAGAAATGCCTATGGTTGAGGACCTATTTAGAACTATAAATTTCATTAGAAACTTTTTGATGTAAATATGCTTAGGTTTTAGAAAACTTAACTGTATAGAAATACCGTAGTGTAAAAAGAAAAATTATGTTTATTTATTGTTATTACTACTTTAGGTATCTGCCCTTAATTTTTATAGTTTTTATGATACCTATTTAGAACTATAAATTTTATTAGAAACCTTTTGATGTAAATATGCTTAGGTTTTAGAAAACTTAATTGTACACAAATACCGTAGTGTAAAAAGAAAAATTATGTTTATTTATTGATACTACTACTTTACTATACATCAATGTTCGAAGCATTGTTGTGTTCCAACAGTTAGAAATTAGACAGCTCCTCAGTAGTTGTGGTAATCCCGGTGAAGTGCGCTTCCAACTTAGATTTAACTTAGATTTATCTAAAAGACATTTCTTTTGTAAAGGACTGCAGTCGTTTAAGCTTTTTAGTCGTTTTAGACTACTAGTCTCATACGTTAAAAAACTGAGTCATATTAATTAAGACTAACAGCTAGTCTTCATTTTAGAGCAAAGTCGTGTAAAAAGAGGCGAGTCTTATTATAAACGACTAAAGGACTCGAGTCTCTTTCATCACTACTTATACCTACCTCTACCTATTTCTAGCATGTAATTTAAAACTTAATTGGAACATTCAAATGTTTATCGTAGGACCTGTATTTTCTGATTACAATATAAATAATGATCTTTTTTTATCTATCTTATTTTCTAAGGTTTATGGTCTGTTAATTACATTATCTTTTACACACTTTCATCCGCGCCTAAGATTGCGAGGAGGTCCTCGCGATCTTTCGTGCAGCCTTGTACTGTCGCTCATTTTTAGTTTCTTGTTTCTACCATTGTAAAAAAGGTTTTACTTAATTGATTCTACCGTCACATACATAAAATAATAGTCATAATTATTCTATTAGTGCGCACTGGATGTACTAGTGGGAGTTTTATTCGCCATTCGATCACGTTAACGAATAACCCCACGACCCGGATAACCCGAGCCGAGGTTTTAGCCTTTAGAAGCGCCCTCGGGTTGTTCCGCTTTCAATTCAAAATTCAAAATCATTTATCCAGTTTAGGCTACAAATAGCTTTTATGAACGTCATTAGGCCTCTACGAACCGATGGCATCATCGGTTCGTAAGTCTACTCTGGGCGGGAGACCTTGTACTGAGATGAACCGGCATAAAACTCAGCAAGTGTCAAGTTCTTATCTCCTTTACAGCGTCAAAAACATTTGAAAATACCCTATCATAAAAGGACACTTTCCATCACAAATAAAAACACTAAATAAAAAAGGACAATCGCAAATTGTTAAAAAAAAATACAAAAGCGACAAAATAATAATATCTAAGTTTGCAAATTTACATCAGTTACCAGTTCAAATTTTCACAATGTCATACAGTGTTAATAAAGGTCTAAAATTGTCAAAGAAAAAACAAAGTTAAATTATAGTGAATAATACTAAAAATAAGATAAGTAAGCAATCCAATCCGAACCTCTCGGAGAATCCAGTAAGAAACAGAGACACGTTTGCGTGATGCCATTTCTTTTAGAAAACTTCTAACGGTGTTTCCATCACAGCTTGAGGAACCCTTTAAGTTTCTCACCGCCCCTTGACGCTGTAAAGGCCGTTTGAGTACATCAGCAAAAATAAAATAAAAACTTTTTTTTCTTGGAGAGAGTTTGCTGATTGCCTCAGACGGCATTTTCAGCTTCACCGGGCTTTTTTTGGGGGCGGCGAGAAACTTAAAGGGTTCCTCAAGCCGTGTGAAACGAATCACAGGAAACGGCATCACGCACTAAAGCGTGTCTCCGTGTATCTAGTAAGATACTCCGAAGAATTCGGATCGTATCGAAAAAAAAAGCGGAAACGAACACTTGTATGGCAGGGAAACAGCGTCTTCTAGTGGGATACGAGGAGAGTTCAAATTTTCCCATACAAATTCTCGGAATCGAATGACGAATGAAACTTAAACACCCAGGTGCAGAATCAATTAATTAATTAATTAATTAATTAATTAATTTTATTTAATGCTGTTTGCCTATCTCAGCCTTCATAAATCTTGAGTGGTCATTCAATTCCGCATTAAGCACTCCGGGTAAGAGCATGCGGGTTCGAGTGCCGCTCGTGAAATGTTTCTTCGACATATTTTCTAAATTTTGCTTTGTAATGTAAAATGTAAATACTCTACATAGAACCGAATTATGCCAATATAATCCAAGCCATATTGGTCGATATCAGCATAGATGTTGAAATCAAACTGAATATTTTGTTGCTAGATCCGTTTTCTCGTTTCTATCCTGCTGCGAAACAGTTTAGAAATGAGTCTTTGCAATATAACAATAAGGCTTGTTTTAGGTTTTTAACAGCTATTTAGATGTCAACCAACATGTGGTTTGGATCATTTTGGCACAACTAGGTATCATTGTTGTAGTGATTAAAAGCCATTTCACATTTCGGCATCTCATACAAACTTCAAAGCTTTAATTATTTCATACCAATAAGCCGGATTTAATGAAACTCAGTGAAAAATCATATTTTTTCAATATGTTGTATTAACTGTCAACAACTCTGTATCGGCTCTTTACCCTGTGATCTGCGCGAGCGCTGATCAGCGCCGAAAACAGTTAAAACTATTGTATCTGTGTTCACGGCAGACGATGAATTGATCAACGTATTTATTCATTTATTTAATAAGGTCGGCATACTGACAAACACATAAAAGCAGGTAAAAGAATCATTGTCTTTTAAAATTACATATGTGCAGGCCTATTCATTATAAGCTTACATAGCATTATTCATGTATCATCGTCATCATAGCATAGCATCAGTATATTAAAAATATTCTCTAAAATATTGCTAACTAATTTACATATTTCAACAAACATGAATTAATTCTACCTATTGTCTTTATAATCATTAGATATTACAAATAAGAAAAAGAAAACCATATCCGTTGCAGAGGCGAACAACAGATTGAACTCGGGCGCAGTGAATGTGTCGATCACGCCGAGTGCGCTGCCGACGCCCGAGTCTCCGCGGGACCCTCGCGATGACGAGGACTCGGAAGATGATGAGAACGAACCGCCACTTCCCGTATTGGGGCATCGGGTGAGTGGACGGTACCTATCTGGGAAGATGCCGTGTATCTGTGTTCTATTCAACAACTTATGATTGCATTGTCATGCATTACTAACTATGCTATCGAGGCTCAATCCAACTCGCCGAAATTAACCAACACTATCTACTCTTACTCTATAAAGGAGCCTTATTCAATGCCCGATCTTAATATTTTTCAAAATATTTAAAGATCAGTTAAAAATAAGGCAAGCTATATTTATGATTATTTAAATTTAATTTTAAGCAAATTTTGTTGCGAACAAATGGCAGTTCGAAAAAAGACATGATTTTTTTTTTCTTTTCAACTTTAATAAACAATTGCCTTGAAATTTGTTCGTTAAGAATCGGCTACGGAATCCCGTTTAGCCATTCAAAGTAAGTCAATATAACAAATCTTATTTTTAAATGAACATAGACAGGCAAGTGTCTGTATTACATATAACTTATTGTTTAAAGAGTTTCATTTCGTTCTTTAGATAGATATATTTCCAGTTTAAAGTCTTTACTATTGTGCTAGGTTGAATATTTGAAGCTGATTTTTCAAGATATTAGAATAGATAAGATATTTTCCTCTGATGACTGTTATCTAAAGAATAAGATTGTCATTGTGACATATTTTCTAAAGAGAATGTGTCATTATGACAAATTATTCAATGAATAAACATTAACTGACGATTGAAAAATCAGCCCTTAATCTGATAATAAACACCAATCGCTTGTTTGTTTGTTAAGTGCTCCCTTCTTCGCCTATTTGAAGTGATAAAGATATAGATATTTGAGTTAGTTCGAATATTCTAAATACTATATTAATTCGTAAATAATATCTTCGGTTATGATTTTGTAATAGCTCTGAAAGCCGTGATATTTAAAAAAAAAATTTAGAGGAGGAATCAGGATCCAGACTGGATAGTTGCCTCAACTGCGTGTCTGTTTAATAAAAAAAAACAAACGCGAGTAAATCCGTATTATAAAAAGGCTATATCCAAAGAGTTGCCATTACCCCCTCAGGAGTTGTCAAGCGCAGAGATATGGGAGCGCGAACGGCGCATGCGCTCGTTGCGAGAGAAACTACGCGCAGAGGAAACGCGGTTGGTACTGCTGAGGAAGATCAGGCAGTCCCAGCAGTCGACCGGCCTGCCGCCTGCCAAGGTATGTCAACTTTATTATAACCAGCATTATGTTCAATTTACGGTAATTGCTATCCAATAACCTCCAAACTCAGTAAAACTGCTCGAGAATTTGCTTCATATAATCTGCTGTCTGTTATGTCATAGGTCTATGAAAAGTCTTAACTGCACAGACTTCAAATCATGAACGCAGTAAGTACCACTTACTGTGTTTATGATTGTGATATTTGAGGTGTTGACATAACGATCTATTTTCTCGAAACTGTTCACATGTTCTTTACTGTGTTCTTAAACTGCGCGGCAGAAATGCTCTTTCATTATTCCATTTATGTATGATTGTGTGTTTTTCCGAAAGAATTTTTTGTTGCGTAATATTGAGTTAACCAGAGTAAAAGTAAATAGCCTATAACTGTCCTACTGCTAGGCAAAAGCCACCATCATTGAAATCAAGACATAACTACAATTGATGGGTAATGGCTTAATCACCACGCTTGTCTAATGCGCGTTGGTGGTTACAAACCCTGGTAATGCATCAATACATATTTGTCCAACCTGTAAATTGAACCCCGGCTTCCGGTACCGGTATGGAGCCGAACGCTTTGTCGGTCACCGAGGCGAAACCAGAATATTGTTTTAAAAATATTGTTCAAAATGCAGGACACAACGACTGGTACAGCCCTCGCCGGCAGCGGCTGCGTGGTCCCACCTGGAGTCACCGTCACTCCTGCGCCTCCGCCCGCGCACCAACAGGCTAAGGTATGTACATTTAACTTACTTTGATACCTATAAATGTTGATTTGTGAACACTATTGGATGTGTGTAGGCTTATGATGATGATGATGATGATGATGATGATTGGGGATTGTATTTAAAGTCCGGTGACGCTGAAATATGCTTCCTGAGTTATCTCAGGATTCACTGACTATTCAGCAAACATCAATATATTGAAAACACAAATGTTGAAAAAATTTCCACAAGCAGGATTTTTTTCAAACTTTTTTAACATCTGTGTTTTTTTAATTGGTTTCGCAACAAAATTTGCGTTAAAATTATATAAACAAAACAAAAACATTTTATCAATATATTGGGATTGACTGCAATTCGAGATGACTCCGACGTAGGCCGACTTGTGTGTACTGACTTACCTTGAGACGGCCGATCCCTAATGCGAGTATGTTTACTTGCGCAAGTGTGACGTTGATAGGTGTTCGGTAACCAGTTTGAATTAGTAAATGATTACATAAATAATACCGTTTACTTGGAAAAAGTATTGAAAATTATTTCCATGAGCGCGGTTTGAACCAGCTCCCTCTGTTATATCCCGGGTCTGTTGCTCTATTAATTATGCTATCATGCCAATTATGCTATCGTGTTTCTGTCCTATCCGTGCAAATTTATCAACACTATTATTCTACTCTTACTTTGTAAACCAAATTAGCCTTTCAATATCAAAAAATGCACTATAGCTTCGTAAACCCTTCTGTCATCATCATCATCATCATCTCAGCCAATAAGACGTCCACTGCTGGACAAAGGCCTCCCTCAAGGATCAATCATTTTGAGGGGAACCCTTCTGTGAAGCTCTGAAAATACAAACGATACAAGCTTTGTTCATCGTCCCAGCGCTCCAGTTCAGGCGCGTCGAACTCCACCAGTACCGGCGGTGCGTCCTCCAGCATCGTGCCCGGCGGCTACGTGTCGCGGCGCGCCTCCGCTCTGCCCGGCGGCGCCACGCTCACGCCCGGGCCCTACCGCTCGCAGGTATGCTACGACACGGTGAAGTGCTACGGCCGATGCTACAGAACCAGTTGAGTGCTACGACACCGCCGCGCTGCGTCAGCATCGCTACGATACAGTGCAGTGCTACAGTGCTAATGCTACGGACCCTGTTGAGTGCTACAGCAGCATTGTTAAAACTTAGACCCTACCACACTAGCGTTTATCCTCTGTAAGTGTTCGATAAACGTATAACGTATACGAGTAGCACTACCGGGTGGTGCCTCGCTCACGCCCTGGTCAATGCTACGGAACCAGGTTATTGCAACAGTGCTACGACACGATACTTTGCTGGGTAAATGCTACGGATCCAGCTAAATGTAGCGCTATGTTGGCATTGCTACGTCTGACGCGTGCTACGCATAGGTACAAAATCATTGCAACGATTACGACTGAGTGGGAGTTTTAGAAGAGATTTTTAGACTTTTTATAATTTTCGATCAATTTGATACTGACTACGACATAAATTGCAATGAAATATTCGTTCGAACTGAGTGTATCATTGCAGTCATCGACGAGCGGCGGTGCGAGTATAACTCCATCGGTCACCATCACGCCCGCACCTCCGCCAGCGACGCAGCATGCTCCATCTAAGGTGAGTTGTCTATGGATTATTTTTAAATTGTTAGTGATTACATATTATTATGAGCATTTAAAAATAGTAGTGGTCGCCCAGTGGTCGAAATTCGACCGTAATTTTATTAAGGCTGCACGGATTGTATCCCAAGCAATGAAAAATTAAAAAAGATAGAATGTGAGTTTGGATTGGCATTGGCAGATGTCGGCCGCATTAAAAACAAACTATACGTGTGTGTCAATGACATGGTAGTGTGTGTAATGTTGTTTTTATTGATTTAATGTATTTTTTATGCATAATTTAAAAAAAATATTAACATTCGGATAACCTTCTCTATATAAACTATAAGTGTGCGAAGTTTCATACTCCTCCATCTGCGCAATTTTCGTAAAAACGGGTACAAAGTTTTTGCTTCACGTATTAATATATAATATAGATAAGAATATTTACCATAAGTTTGTTTAACACGCTACTAGCCAACATAGTACAGCCTTAATAAAATTACGGTCGAATTTCGACCACTGGGGCGACCGCTAGTATTCAATAATTTACCAAATTTATTAGACTACTTTTAAATTTCCGTTGTTATTGTATTTATTGTTATTTACTATTGTTATTGTTATGTTATTATTTTATAAAAATAAATAAAGTTATTTCAAATGTGTCATCTCATATGAACTGAAAAGTGTTACAATAATACATTTTAGTTCATCGAAACGTTTGATTATATTTTATTTACATTTCATTTACTTACTAATGTCTATTAAATGAATGAAATAAAAAACTTCAAGTTTTTGAAAACGTTTACTACACTCCATGTAATTACGATATGTTCACGAAAGTATTTCATTGCAAGCCACCTCAGGACAATTCCTCCGTAACCAGTAGCACGAGCGATGCAGTGAGTATGGAAATGTGATGTCACCTCATATCTCTCGTTTTTTTATTATTAAAATAGTTTATAGTTTTATAGCATACATAGTGGCCAAGTACATCTGTACAATGGTTCAAGCGCGAACGAGTTATTATGGTCGGCATCGTAGTGTTAAATAGGAATATTTTATTGATGTTGATACAGCGCCACATTGTCCATAAATGAAATTAACAGTCGACAGACGTCATTTCATAGATTTTATGACTTTAGCATGTCTTAAACTTTACGCTTTAACTTTTGATAGAAGTTCGTGCTAGGCCTATAGAATTTATTTAATTAACAGGCGTATGATACTATTTTGACTGTATTCTAAATTAGAATAGAAAATGGGAACATTCCTCAAGTAATAAGGACTTTTTGGAACTTATTATATGATTATACCAGAAATCGCTCCATTAATATAGTTTTTAAAAATCGTACTTTTTTCTATATAGGCTAGTTCCCGCAGCTCTGAAGACACACAAACCCCCGCGCAGCGGCAGGCCGCCGCCAAACTAGCGTTGCGGAAACAACTTGAGAAGACGTTGCTACAGGTAATATCATTCACTCCCTCATTCGTTCGTTTATTAATTCTTTCCCTGTACGGTGACACTTGTGTACTTGTACATTGCACAATATCAGCATTTCACAAAGTGCATCATTTTATGGTTTAATTCACGATAACATTCGGCCCGTGTGTTTTTTTTTGTAAATTTCATTCGATCAGTCTTTCATTCACATAATCAAAATGCTATTATAGTATTTATTAAGTTTCACATAAAAGCGCAAGATATAATCAAATAAAGTATCTAAAAAAATTACAAAGAGTGAAACCGAAATACTCCCACTCATCACATGTACCAGCATGAACATTACATGCAAGCCGATATTCGGCAGAGCCATAACTCAATTACTACTTTATTCATTCATTCATTCATTGTCTCTTTCATTCACTCAGGCTAAATTATAATCTTTCAACAGTTGTCTTAAGATTTGACAGTTGCTAGTTGCTGCTCGATGATAGAAAACAATTTCAAATTGCCGCAAGCAATTTGAAATTGTTTTCTATCATCGAGTGCAGCAACTGAAAACTGTGGTCGGTCATCAAAATTCACATTAGAGTTGCTATTTTTTTTTAACTTTTATTTTTTAAGTGTTAATTGCTACACTTAAGCTGAATTAAATATTTATATAAAATACAGTGAAAAAATTAAACGCCCACCCGACCCAGGATTCGAACCTGGGTCTTCCGCAATCCGCATCGGTTGCAAATACCTTTGGATAGATGGCACTAATGTCGCTCTAAAGCATTTCAAAAATCAAAAAGCAGTGACAAAATTCAGCGCTTACGTCAGCCTTCCCGGTAGCATAATGGTCATTGCAGCCGCCCGGATCGCGGAAGACCCAGGTTCGATTCCTGGCCTGGTCGGGTGGGCGTTTAATGTTTTCACTGTATTTTATATAAATAGAATTGCTATGTTTGCGCAGTTTCTTTGTGTTATAAAATATGGAAACAGCAAGTTGCGAGTTGCCTGTTTCCGCAATACGGAGATCAAAGTTGCTCTGTTGTAAAATAATGAATAAACATAATTACCTGCTTCGTTGTAACAGATCCCCCCGCCCAAACCGCCGCCGCCCGAGATGAACTTCATCCCGTCACCCAGCAATACGGACTTCGTGTACCTCGTGGGGTTGGAGCATGTGGTTGATTACATCACTAACGAGGACCGGTGAGTGTGCTTGTATGTGCTTGTGGGTTTGATAGATCGATAGAGAGGTAACGCCTCTGTTGAACACTCCAACGATGCAGAAAAACTTCATCACACATTATTTACCGCCTTTGTGGTCTTGTGGTTAAGACCACCGGCTTAGACCCAGAGGTCCCGGGTTCGATTCCCAGCATGTTTGTGTACTCGGTTTGGTTGCTGGTAGGACTTGTTTCTAGCTACCACCATCTTATCTAAATATGTCGCCATAACATCAATGTTTGTAGCATTGTTGTGTTCCGGCAGCTAGAGATAGGATAGCCAGTGCCTCACTAGTTGAGGATCCCGGGTTAAGTGCGCTTTCACCAATTGGCCTTATCATCACTTAACATCAGGTCTCACCTGACACTGTGCTTACCTGTAAATATAAAAAAAAATTTTTTTTTAATTTTTTACACTTAAAAACCTTTGAGCAGGTATAGGCAACAAGATGGGAAGATTAGTGACCGACCGACGATTCGGTTTCGGCTGCAATCACGTTTCGGTCGGGCACTAGTGAAGATTTTTAAACAAGGCCGCAAATGTCGTATTTTATGATTTTGTTAATAAGTCAAAACAATAACTACGAGTATATCTATAATACTTACATAAAGGGAGGCAAATCGGTCTTTAATATTTTAAAGGAAACAAGGCAGAGTTTGCGGGCTGTGTGCGCGTTAAGTGTTGTCAGTTTTCAATTTTAGCCTTCATCGTTATTATGTTAAGCGAGTAAAATACGAAAAAAAAACAGTTGACACGCACATTGATTCTGTCGCGGAATCGATAGCTATCGAAACAGTACCTATTGTTACGTGTTTCGTGAGGCTGTAGTCCCAGGTAACGTGGATTCAACATGAATCGTGCGTTGGTTTAGCATGCCGCGCTCGTCGGTGCCGGCGGTGTGCGCGCAGTGCGGCTGCGACTTCACGCCCGTGTGGCGCTGGGAGCGCCCGCCCGCGCGCCGCCAGGACGCCACCTTCACGGCCGCGCCCGCCGCGCGCCGCCTCTGCGAGCTGTGCGTCTCCGGCAACGTGAAGCGCGCGCTCAAGGTAACCATGGCAACCGCCCGCGCGCCGCCAGGACGCCACCTTCACGGCCGCGCCCGCCGCGCGCCGCCTCTGCGAGCTGTGCGTCTCCGGCAACGTGAAGCGCGCGCTCAAGGTAACCATGGGCAACCGCCCGCGCGCCGCCAGGACGCCACCTTCACGGCCGCGCCCGCCGCGCGCCGCCTCTGCGAGCTGTGCGTCTCCGGCAACGTGAAGCGCGCGCTCAAGGTAACCATGGCAACCGCCCGCGCGCCGCCAGGACGCCACCTTCACGGCCGCGC